>CAUPSL010000150.1:0-27500 GCA_963514005.1 Raja brachyura
CTTGATACCAGGTCAGCGTTCTGTAACCCGATACATGTAGTTCACATTGGGCCCCGTTTGTCTCACATTGTTCTCACATTGGTTTTTCGCATCAGATCACGGACGCGCGGAATAGCAGGTGAATAATTATCAATTACTTGATAAAGGAATAATTATCCATTCATCAGGGTAATTCGTTTCAGCATACAGACAGGCAGGTAGAAAGGAAGAGAGACAGCGATAGTACGAGGGAGTGGGAGATAGAAAGATAGGGGGTAGAAAATATGCAGCGGGGAGAGCTGGGGGCGAAATAAGTAGTAGAGGTAGACTGTTAGGGCAGAAAGAGCGAGCGAGAGATAGAGGGCGAGAGAGAGATAAAAATATATACGTACATACATACATACATGCATACATACACACACATGTACATACATACATGCATACATATATACGTACATACATGCATACTTACATGCATACATACATAAACACATACATACATACGTACATACATACATACATACATACATACATATATACATACAAAACACATTTATACATACATACATACATACATACATACATACATACATACATACATACATACATACATACATACATACATACATACATACATACATACATACATACATACATACATACATACATACATACTGATCCATAACAATCTCCTTCGACTTACAATATATATTAACGATTTGGTTGAGGGATTTAAATGTGACATCTCCTAGTTTGCGGGTGACAGAAAGCTAGGTGGCAGTGTGAGCTGCGAGGAGTATGATATAAGGCTGCATGATAACGTAGATTATTTGGGTGAGTGGGTAGATGCATTAAAGATGCATTATAATGTGAGTAATTGTGAGATTATCGACTTTGGTGGCAAGAACAAGAAGACAGATTATTATGGAAATGGTGTCGGATTTGGTTGAAGGGAGATGCAACGAGATCTGGGTGTTCTTGTACATCAGTCACCTAAAGAAGGCATGCATGTCGTGGAGGCAATGAAGAATGGATTTGCATAGCGAAAAGATTTGAGTAAAGGAGCGAGGAGCACTGGTGGGGCCCTGAAAAGGGCCCTTGTGTGACCACTCCTGGAGTATTGTGGGCTGTTTTGGTCTCCTAATTTGAGGAATGACATTCTTGCTATTACATAGAAACATAGAAAATAGGTGCAGGAGTAGGCCATTCGGCCCTTCGAGCCTGCACCGCCATTCAATGTGATCATGGCTGATCATCCAACTCAGTATCCCGTACCTGCCTTCTCTCCATACCCCCTGATCCCTTTAGCCACAAGTGCCACATCTAACGCCCTCTTTAAATATAGCCAATGAACTGGCCTCAACTACCTTCTGTGGCAGAGAATTCCAGAGACTCACCACTCTCTGTGTAAAGAATGTTTTCCTCATTTCGGTCCTAAAGGAATTCCCCCTTATCCTTAGACTGTGACCCCTTGTTCTGGACTTAAGGGAGTACAGCGTAGATTCACCAGGTTAATTCCCGGGAAGGCGGGTCTGACATATGATGAACGAATGGGTCGACTGGGCTTGTATTCACTGGAATTGAGACAGATAACATTATAACCATATAACCATATAACAATTACAGCACGGAAACAGGCCTTCTCGGCCCTTTCCAGTCCGTGCCGACCATTTATTTTCACCTAGTCCCATCTACCTGCAATCATACCATACCCCTCCATTCCCTTACCGTCCATATACCTATCCACTCTACTTTTAAATGTTAAAATCGATCCTGCCTCCACCACTTCTGCAGGAAGATCATTCCACGCAGCCACCACTCTCTGAGTAAAGAAGTTCCCCCTCATGTTACCCCTAAACCTCTGTCCCTTAATTCTCATGTCATGCCCTCTTGTTTGAATCTTTCCTACCCTCAATGGGGAAAGCTTATCCACGTCAACTCTGTCTATCCCTTTCATCATTTTAAAGACCTCAATCAAGTCCCCCCTTAACCTTCTGCGCTCCAAAGAATAAAGAACAAAGAATAAAGATATAACAGGGGATCCGAATGAAACATATCACATTCTTAAGGGATTGGACATGCTAGACACAGGAAAAATGGCCCCAATGTTGGAGGAGTCTAGAATCAGGGGTCACAGTTTAAGAATAAGTGGTAGGTCAAATAGGACTGAGATAACGAACTTTTTCACCCAGCGAGTTGTGAATCTGTGCAATTTTCTGCCACAGAAGGCAGTAAAGGCCAATTCATTGGATGTTTTCAAGAGAGAGTTTTAGCTCGTAGGGCTGACGGAATCAAGGGATTTGGGGAAAATGCGGGAACGGGGCACTGATTTTCGATGATCAGCTATGATCATATTGAATGACGGTGATGGCTCGAAGGGGGGAATGGCCTACTCCTGAACCCATTTTCTATGTATCTTTGTTCCTATGAATCCTCCCACTTGCTCCAAATGCAAGGCGCAGCTATAGGCACTGGCATGGGCCCTAGCTGTGCCTGCCACTTTGTACGGTTCGTCGAAAAATCATTGTTCTAGGCGAACACTTGCCCCGACCCCGAACTCTACCTCCGCTACATTGACGACTGCATCGGTGCTAACACCTGCACCCATGCAGACTCACTGGCTTCATTAAAATTACTGCAAATCTCCATCAGGAGCTCAAATTCACTTGGACCATCTCCTATATCTCCCTACCGTGTCTTAATCTCACCGTCTCGATCACAGGAGACAGACTACCAACTGACAGCTATTATAAACCCTCTGACTCCCATGTTAATCCAGACTACACTCCTTCCCACCCTGTTTACTGTAAATACGCCGTTCCCTAATCCTCGTTCCTACGGCTAAGCCGTATTTCCGCCCAAGATGAAATGTTCTATACCAGGACATCGTACAAGACCTTATTCTTTCGCCCTCTCTCCCCAATCCTAACAGGGACAAAGTCCCCTTAATTTTGGCCACCTCCAACAGGATCCCACCACTAGGCACATCTTTACATCTCAACCGCTTTCTGCTTTCCGCGGTGACCGTTCCCTCCGCAACTTCCTGGTCTACTCAACCATTCATACCCAACCCCCCCCCCCCCCCCCCCGCAAGCACTTTCCCCTGCAGCCACACGAGATGCAACATCTGTCCCCATAACTCCGCCGCACGACTCATGGACCCCGACAATCTTTTCAGGTGAGGCAGAGTTTAGGTTGCACCTCCTCCAACCGTATCCACTATATCCGCTGTTCCAGGTGTGGAACCAAGCGCAGGCTCCGCGATCGTTTCGTTGAACAGCTCCGCGCAGTCCGCCTGAACATACCTAATGTCCAGGTTGCTAGATGATGTAACCCCCACTCTCTCTATTCCACACTGACCTTTCTGTCCTGGGGCCCCTCCATTGTCAGCGTGAGGTCCAACGAAAATTCGATGAACAACAGCTCGTGATTCGCTTTGGCAGCTTACACCCCGGTGTTTTGAATATTGACATCTAACCTAAGATAATAATTGATTTGCCTCTCTCTCCATCCCTCCCCTTCCAAGTTGTCCGATCAGTCTTACTGTCTCCGACTACATTTTATCTCATTGTTTGTTTTGTTGTTGCCTTCTCCCAACTAATTTATATATTCTACTGTTTCCTTGAACCCCATTCCCTTTAATTTGTTTTCACACCTTCGCACTTCCTTTATCTATCTCCCTCCTGCCTGACGTCAGTCTGGAGTAAGTAGTAGTAAATGAGTAAGCAAGTAAGTAGTAGTACGTACATAAGAAATAAATACATACATACATACATACATACATACATACATACATACATACATACATACATACATACATACATACATACATCCATACATCCATACATCCATACATCCATACATACATACATACATACATACATACATACATACATACATACATACATACATACATACATACATACATACATACATACATACATACGAGAGAGAGAGATAAACAGAAAGATAGAAATATCTACAGATATATGCATAGAGAAAGATAGATAGATGAACTTCTGCATCACCTGACAGGGCTGTTGTGGCCCCTGACTGGAGTCGATGGAGGAGGTATAGGGAACGATGTTGCATCTCCTGCAGTTGCAGGAGAAAATATCCGAGGAAAGTATGTGTGGATCAGTAACTGTTCACAGTCTATGTTAAACTTTCCTACATGCCATACCTGGAGGAGGTCATGCAGGTGCAGCAAGCAGTGAAGAAACCTAATGGCATGTTGGCATTCATAACAAGAGGAGTTGAGTGTAGGAACAAAGAGGTCCTCCTACAGTTGTACATGGCGCTAGTGAGACAATACATGGAGTACTGTGTGCAGTTTTGGCCTCCAATTTCAGATATGACATTCTTGTTATTGAGGAAGTGCAGCGTAGGTTCACGAGTTTAATTCCCAGGATGGTGGGACTGTCATGAAAGAATGGAGCGACTGGGCATACATACACTGGAATTTAGAAGGATGAGAGTGGAATTATTGAAACATATAATATTATTAAGGGATTGGATACGTTAGAGGCCGGAAATATGTTACCGATGTTGGGGAGTCCAGAACCCGGGGACACAATTTAACAATAAGGGGTAGGCCATTTAGAACTGAGATGAGGAAAAACGTTTTCACCCAGAGAGTTGTGAATCTGTGGTTTTCTCTGCCTCAGAAGGTAGTGGAGGCCAATTCTCTGGATGCTTTCAATAGAGAGTTAGGTAGAGCTCTTAATGATAGTGGAGTCAAGGGATATGGAGGGAAGGCAGGAACCGTGCACTGATTGTGGATGATCAGCCATGATCACATCGAATGGCGGTGCTAGGTCTAAGGGCCGAATATCCTAAAACTGCACTTATTGTATATTGTCTATCCTGCGCATGCGGGGGTTCCCCAGTCTGTGGAAGTGCTTAGCAAGGTTTTTCGGTGACTGTTGTTTTATCTGTAACATTGCATCCTCGATAGTCATTAAACTTGGTTTGAATCTAAATAACGACATTATTTAAGAAATCACAAACATGGCGTCAGAAGTTTTGTTCCGGAACTTTCAAGTACTATGTTTTTTCGACCGAGATTTATTTGTATTAAGCGTGGACAACCAAGTAAGCAGCTAGCAGCTAAAAAGTCAACAAAGCGGATGGATTCTGGAAGCCCGACCCTCTCGTCTTTCACGGTAATATCGGCGAAAACCGGCAGATTTTTGAACAAGAATATGAAATTGTCATCGCGGCAGCACTATGACAAGCCAGCATGCACTCAAGCTAAATTCTCCTCAATCTAGCGGGAGCGGAGGCCATTTTACGCGAACGGTATTTAAGTGTACGCGCGGGAAGTGAGCGAGCTCGGTGAGGGAGGAGATAACCTCGTTCCCACGGAATCCAAAGAAGATCATGTATCCCTCAAGAGGAAATTTCGGAAAATATGCAACCTCCGAACCAATGTTATTATACATAGACACATTGTTCAGGTTAATCTATAGTGTGCTACAAGCTAATAATCAGGTGTTCACTGAATATTATGTTTACTATGAAAGTATGTTTACTATGCTGTGAACTTAATTTTGTTTCAAAGTGTATATACCTGTTTGACTATAGTAGCTGAATATATTCATTGGCTTTTGGTCATTTTGCGACGTTTTGTAAGTCCAACAAGATATTTTGCTATTATATGGATCAGAGGAGCTAAGGAGAGGGGATGTACATCCGTCACTGTTCACAGTCTATGTTGTGCTATTGCAGACGCCGTACCTGGAGGAGGTTATCGTGTGCATGCGGGAGTTACCCAGGGTGTAGGAATGTCACCAGGGTTTTTTCGGTGACTGCGGTATTAACGATATTTATTATGAAACCACAAACCATATGGTTTTGGTGGAAGATATGAGTGAACCGGGGAATTGCGGAGAGAACAATCTGTGCGGAAAGCGGAGAATGTTGTAGATGGTACGATGTGACTAATGGTGGGATACCGTTGAAGTTGGAGAAAATGTCGGAGAATGACGAAGTATATACGATGGCTGATGGGGTGAAAGGTGAGGAATAGGGCAACTATGCCCCTGTTGCGACTGGGGGAAGGTGGAGCAAGAGCGGAGCAGCGGGATAAGGTAATAGAGCGATGATAAGGAGAAAGACAGACAGACAGACAGACAGACAGACAGACAGACAGACAGACAGACAGACAGACAGACAGACAGACAGACAGACAGACAGACAGACAGACAGACAGACAGACAGACAGACAGACAGACAGACAGACAGACAGACAGACAGACAGACAGACAGACAGACAGACAGACAGACAGACAGACTGACGGACAGCCAGATAGAGTGTCAGAGTGAGATAGTTAGATGGAGGCGGACATTAAAGTTATGTAGAGTGAGCTAGAGAGAGAAATGGTGGAAAAGATAGATAGAGAAGAGCAATAGATGCAATTGGAAACAAAAGGTAATTAGTTAAATAGAGAGGGACATAAATATAGATTGAGAGAGCGAGAGAGGGACAGGGAGAGATGGGAAGGGGGAGGTAGAGGGAGAGAGAGAGACAGGGAGAGAGAGAGAGGGAGACAGAGAGAGACAGAGCGAGAGAGAGGGGTAGACTGATAGACTAATGGCAGAGGAATAGCGGACGGGACAATCGAACGCAGGGCTGTCTTTGTTCTTTATATTGCATATGGAACTCTAGGGAACACAAAACATAATATGGTGGCAGCGTGTACGACCCACGTGCTAAATATGCTTTAATCAGCGACCGAAGACTAAAATGTTCAATAAAACATTACTTCATTTTGTCACTCGAAGCCAGTGAAAACGAATGCGTAACCAGCCTGTGAACGTAAATAGTTAAACAATCATTTAATTAATTATTAACTTATCACGTACAATTGGAACGGCAACGCTGTATGCATCGCAATAGATTTTACTTCTTCCTGCGTTTGGCGTTGTCAGTTGCCTTATTCTGTTTGATCTTGTTTGTGCTCGTCGTGTTGATTGCATTAGTCGAAACAGGGCGGACCACATGAAGGTTGCAATATCCCAACCCGCAAAATATAGTATGCCTGCCTGTTCTTGCGCCATTAACGGACAGCAAAGCAGCTGATATATTGAATGCCTTCGATAGGGTTCAGACAAAAGTGTGGACCAATGTTCAACATTGTGTTAATGACTGCCAGTGAGTGACAACTGCCCACGCGCTGGTCCGAATGGCCTGTTCCTCTGTTGTACTGTCATACGTTCGATGTTAAGAGGTCCGAAAACGCAAGAGGGTGATTCCGAATGAAGGGAGTGGGAGGTCGCGATGAAGGACAGACAGAGATGGGATGAGGCACTGAGCATTGGGGATCGTATGATAGAGCGAGTGAAGGGGAGAAAGGGAGGGGATGAGAGTAAATGAGAGAGAGAGAGAGAGAGAGAGAGAGAGAGAGAGAGAGAGAGAGAGAGAGAGAGAGAGAGAGAGAGAGCGAGAGAGAGAGAGAGAGAGAGAGAGAGGGAGGGAGGGGTATAGAGCTATCTATCTATCTATCTATCTATCTATCTATCTATCTATCTATCTATCTATCTATCTATCTATCTATCTATCTATCTATCTATCTATCTATCTATCTATCTATCTATCTATCTATCTATCTATCTATCTATCTATCTATCTATCTATCTATCTATCTATCTATCTATCTGTCTATCTATCTATCATAGTCATTAAAACTGATCGTGTTCGTGTGTATATGTGCGCGAATATGTGGTTATCTTTACATGTCCGTGTAAAAACTGCGCGGTAGCGGTGCCATTTTTACATTACGGTGAACATTTTTCCCGTCGAGTCCGGGTTCACCTTATGTGATCATTTCATGCTTTATTTCTCGACTTATTTTCGTCTCATTACGGATTCGGTCAAAAGGCTTTGAAATTGAAAACACCAGCTTCAAATTATGACGTGCCAATTGCTTAGCTAGCAGTGAAAAGCCTCAGTGATGATTTCAACCTATGTTTGACATGTTATGTGCGATTAAAGGTTTAATAATGCCAAGTTTCACAATATTTTTACATATTTTGATATACATTTTTCACCTCGAGGCAGAGATCACTTTCACTGAACATGTTATGCTTTATTCCTGGACTTATTACTGATTAATTACCTTGAATTTCAAACAGAACAGCTTCAAATGATGAAGTTTTTGAATGTCAAACTGATCAGCTTCCGCTGATTACGTCACAATTGCAGCTTGAACTGATGGCGTTACAATGGATAGCTTCGGGAGGGCGATTTGCTATTTTTATTTAAATATCACTGTTGACAGAGCCAAGGGGAGTGCTGGAATCTTACGTTCGGGAACGGCTTGACATCGCCTCCCGTGGGTTCTCGCGAAGAGAACGGGTGCGTTGGGGGAGCAGACCCAACGTTGGCTCTGTTCCACCTCCACACCCGTTCCCTACCCGAACCCCAATTATGTTAATAAATATATATATATATATATATATATATTGTATATATACACTAGACTATACCCGTTGGACCCAGCATCACACTGGAGGGCTGGTCCCCCAACCCAATATTCCACATCTCCACCAATTCCAATATTTGTGGCCAGTGGGAGTGGTCTTTCAGGAGCGCTAGCATGGGCGTTGTAGGCTGAATTGACTGATTTCTAGGGGGCTAGTATGGACATTGTGGGCGGAATGGATTCTTGGGCTGGCTGCTCAGTCACTCAAGCCTGTTCTGCTGGCAGCTCACTCACTCACGGCTGGTGGGCTGGTTGTTGACTCACGACTATTCCTTGAAATTCCATTTCAAAGACGGTGCAAGGCCACCAAATTCAAGTGCAATTTCGTACAATTTCAAGCAAGATGCAAGGCCACTAAAGACAGCGAGTCACTAAAGACAGTGACCTCTCCCTCCTCCATCTTGCATAGGACTGAGCCACGCCCACATTTCTGGGTTTTATAGTCCCCCCCCCCCTCCCACCAGAAAGGGCGTGATTGACAGGAGAGAGAATCTGAACATTTTTAACACTAATAACTTTTTGATTTTTCATCGATGGGAAAAATCGTCGGCACCTGATGAGCGGAGGGGGATTCTGAGTAAGATGGCCGAAAATCACAGCCATACGTGGGAGCGTTTTTTTTTTCTAAAATCTATATAAAGAGCAAACAGGAAGTGGTCAAGATTAGACTTCTGATTATATAGATGGCAAGTCAACTTAAATTAGGCAAGGCAACTTTAATTGGGCAAGGCGACTTTAATTAGGCAAGGCAATTTTAAATAGGCAAGCCAACTTTAATTAGGCTAGGCAACTTTAATAAGGGTGGCAACTTTAATTAGACACGGCAACTTTAATTAGGCAAGGCAAGTTTAATTAGGTAACACAGCTTTAGCATTCCCAAACCAAAGGGAACACAGCTTTAGCATTTCCAAACCAAAGGCAACACAGCTTTAGCATTTCCAAACCAAAGCCAACACAGCTTTAGCATTTCCAAACCAAAGGCAACACAGCTTTACCATTTCCAAACCAAAGGCAACACAGCTTTACCATTTCCAAACCATATTTTCAAACCACATTAAGGGTACTGACTGGTCACTCAGTTTAGCAGACATTTATTCAGTGTTATTCACAGCTCAGACTCAGAGACGTGACCCTCTCGCTCCCCCATCTTGCAGAGACTGCCTGCGGCACTAAACACATCCGGGTTTATAGTCCCTCCTGAAGGGGCGTGGCCTTCAGGAGAGAGAATCTCAACATTTTTTTAACACTTATAACTCTTCTTTTTCATCGATGGGAAAAATTATCTTGTCCTGTGCAATGCAAGGGGACACTGAGTAAGACGAACAAAAATCACAGCCGTAAGTGGCAGCGTTTTTTCTAAAATCAATATATAGTATAACAGGAAGTGGTCAAGGTAACACTTTTAGTAATATATCTATATATACACACATATAGATATACCTATACTATATCCATATATATCCGTAATATATGCGCATATATATATATATATGTGTGTGTGTGTGTGTGTGTGTGCGCGCGCATGTGTGTGTGTGTGTGTGTGTGTGTGTGTGTGTGTGTGTGTGTGTGTGTGTGTGTGTGTGTGTGTGTGTGTGTGTGTGTGTGTGTGTGTGCGTGTGTGCGTGTGTGTGTGTATATATATAGATATTTTTTTTTAAATTTACTCGCATATAGTACGGATATATATATATATATATGGATATATCGATATATCCGTTATATATGCACGTATATATGTGTGTGTGTGTGTGTGTGTGTGTGTGTGTGTGTGTGTGTGTGTGTGTGTGTGTGTGTGTGTGTGTGTGTGTGTGTGTGTGTGTGTGTGTGTGTGCGTGTGTGCGTGTGTGTGTGTGTGCGTGCATGTGTGCGTGTGTGCGTGTGTGCGTGTGTGTGTATATATATATATATATTTTTTTTAATTTACTCGCATATAGTACGGATATATATATATATGGATATATCGATATATCCGTTATATATGCACGTATATATATATGTGTGTGTGTGTGTGTGTGTGTGTGTGTGTGTGTGTGTGTGTGTGTGTGTGTGTGTGTGTGTGTGTGTGTGTGTGTGTGTGTGCGCGCTCGCGTGTGCGTGTGTGTGTGTGCGTGTGTGTGTGCGTATGTGTGTGTGTATACTGTATACGTCCCGCTGTTACACCAGCATTTTCTATCGGCCACTCTATTTCTCTATCCCTAAAATTAACCTTCTCTCCCTCTCTCTCTCGACGTTTCTGTTCCTTTCCATTACTCTCTATATATCGATATATATAGACCATTATATATATATAATTCATATATATATAATAGGTTGCAGAGTGGTGTGCAAAGGGCGAAGTTAACGTGAGTGACATTGATCGCTCCGGCCCTCACCGCTCTCAGGACTGAGACATAATACTTGAACGAACAACGCTTCTGACACTGCGTCTGATCCTCTCCGTTCACTGTGAGAGAAAGTGGATAAAGTGTTCCTTCATTCCTTGCCGCTCACTTAATTTCTTCTTCGTATCGCCTTTCTTTGACCTCGTTTATACAATAGACGTGAACTAAATCCTTCGTCTCCGCTTCGTTTTCTTCTCATACTCTGATGTATTTTGATACCCCTCTCCTCTTCCCTACCAATCCCACTCTCATCTCGTCTTGAATCCTCTTCTTTAGGTTGTGATGGGGAGGGGCGCAGAACTGTGCGGTCGCACAGTTGGCACAACCACAACATCACAGACGCCAGAGACTGAGGTTGGCCTCTGACGTCGGGTGCTGTGTTGGTGTAATATGCACGTTGTCCATGTGAATCACGAGCGGTGTCCTGTCGTTGCTCCTTTTCTTTCCCACGTCACAAGGACGTACAGGGTTGATAGGTTAATTGCACTCTAAATGGCGCCTTGTTTCTAATGATTCGCTGGAAATTGGGAAAAAGTCGCGATATTGTGAATGGATGTGGTTGATATGAACCACATGGGACCACAAAATCAAAACACATAGGACAAGAATTAGGACATTTTGCCCAAAGAGACTACCCCGCCGTTCAGACATGGTTGATCTACATTTCCATCTGTACCTCCTTCTCCCCATAACCATTGACGCGCTCATAATTTACCAACTATGACCTCACCAGCGCCTTATAAAATTTCAGCATTACAGCCTTAACTTGTACGCCACGGAGGGTCTAAGGGTCTGATTTTCTTGCTGTGCCTTTGAATCAATTCAGTTAATCGATGGCAGACTTTGTTTTATTTTCTCCGTGTTCACTCCTTCGCGCCGCCGTGTTCCGGCTCCTGCTGAAGAAGACAGGTTCTGTGGCCCCTCTCCCGGGGTTTGTCTGTACCAAGACCTGTAGTCACTGCTGCCACCGCCCTCTACAATTGACTTCACCTTCACCGTCTGGTCGGGAGATCTAGACAGAGCGTCCGGAGACTGATGGACGGTCACCGAGGTTGCATCTGCGTAAGAGACGGGGAGGCGTAGATTGAAGACGGAGTCCTGGAGCAAAGAGGACGGGAGAAAATAAAATTACTTTCTTAGATTAACTGAATTGATTGAAATGTACACCCAGAAAAACAGACCGTTTGTCCCACCGAGGCGGATTATTTAACGATGGTATGCTGAGGCTTTTTTCGGCGCTGATGACGTATCATTTCGGATATTACGAGCAGTCATGGGCCACACGTCCGATCAAGGGTATGCTTTCGTTGGAGAGGGTCCAGAGCAGATTTACGAATATGATTCCGGAGATAATAGGTTTAACGTATGAGGTGCGTTTGAAGCCGCTTGGCCTGTACTCACTGAGGTTTAGCAGAATGAGGGGGAATTCCATTGAAATCTAGCGGTTAATGAAAAGCCTGGATAGAGTGGCCGCAACACAATGATGTTTCGAGTGATGGGCGATGGCATAACCATAGGGCACAGACTCAGAATAAAAGGATGTATCTTTAAAATGTAAATGAGGAGGAATCTCTTTAGCCAGTGAATTTGTGGAAATCATTGCCACAGACGGCCGTGGAGACCGTCATTTCCATATTTCCAAGCGGAGATTGACAGGTACTTAATTAATAAGGGGTCCTTGCAGGCATCACCCGAGGTCAGAATCGATCCCGGGTATGTGGCGGCGGTGAAGCAGCGTCTGCGCCACTGTCAAAAATCTTGACGTGATATTTGACTCAGCACTGAAGCTTGACAAACAGGTAAATGCCGTGGTAATAGCTAGCTTCTTTCAACTTCGGATGATATCTAAAATAAAACAATTCCTCCAGTTTGATGACCTAGAAAAGATCATCCAAACATTTATCTCCTCCCGCCTAGATTACTGCAACTCCCTTTACACTGGCATCAGCCAATCTTCCCTGTCCCGCCTGCAACTGATCTAACACGCCGCACCGAGTCTCCTGATGGGCACCCGAAAAAGGGACCATATCACCCCGATCCTGGGGCCTCCCTCCACTGGCTCCCTATGCGGTTCCGAATAAATTTCAAGGCCCTCCCCTTTGTCTACAAAGCCCTCAATGGGCTTGCACCCACCTGCATTAAAAGTCTTCTCACCCACTACACCACCTCCAGGTCCCTCAGGTCGGCCGACTTGGGGGTTGCTGAATGTCATGCAGTCAAGGCATAAGGTCAGGGGCGACCGCGCCTTTGCGCTCGGAGCTCCTAGACTGTGGAACACCATCCCCCTCCCCATTAAAACTGCCCCCTCCATCGACTCCTTTATGTCTAGTCTAAAAACGTATCTGTTCTCCCAAGCCTTTCCTGATGCCCTATGAGTGAGGGCTATTTGTATATATGTATGTAGCCTGCTTTTGTATACTACTCTTATAACGAATGTAAAGCACCTTGGTTAACGAGAGTTGTTTTTTTAAATGTGCTATATAAATAAATGTGACTTGACTTGACTAACGAAGTAAAGAAGAGGATTGAAGGCGAGATGATGGAGAGGGGAGAGGGGTGTGGCGCAAAAGGGAAAAGAGCGTGAGGAGAAGAGAATGCGGAGACGAAGATTGACTGAGACATAATCTATTGGAGGAACGAGGTCAAATAAATGGAATGCTAAGAAGAAAGGAAGAGAGCAGCAAAAAAAAAGGAATAGGTTATTCACTTTCACTCACAGTGGACGCAGGGATCAAACGCAGTGTCAGAAGCATCTTTCTTCCGAAATAGTTTTCTCTGCTTTGAGCCCACTTGTTTTGAAATGCGATGGAACGGTGCAGATTTGGAACCTTATAGATCTGGGTTCCATCCACACCAACGCCTCCTGGGCCTCTGCAAAAACATAGCCCCGCGCTCGGGTTTTAGGCTTACCGCTCGGACGTCGCTCCTCCCACACCAACGGCTCCTGGGCTCTGTAAAAACAACGCCCCGCGCTCGGTTTTTCAGCATACCGCTCGGAGGTAAAGTAAGACTAATGGGACTGAAGGATGATAAATCCCGTGGGCCTGATTGTCTTCATCCCAGGGTCCTAAGGGAGGTGGCTCATGAAATAGTGGACGCATATGGTGACCATTTTCCAATGTTCAATAGATTCAAGGTCAGTTCCCGTGGATGTAAGGATAGCTAATGTTATCCCACATTTTGAGAAAGGAGCGAGAGAGAAAACGGGGAATTAGAGACCAGTTCGCCTGACTTCGGTGATGGGGAAAATGTTGGAGTCCATTATCAAAGAGGTAATAATGGGGTATTTGGATAGCAGTAAAAGGATTAGTCCAAGTCAGCATGGATTTATGAAAGGAAAACCATGTTTGACTAATCCTCTTGTGAGGGATAAGGTGATTAAACCACCAGTATTGTGAGGGGCCGAGTGGTTGTAACCACCGGCCTTGTGATGGGCCGAATAGTTGGAATCACCAACCTTTGTGATTCAAACAAACTGTTACTGCCCTTCAGAGCTGTTGATAACATTGTAGAATAACAAAATGAGGGAAGGACTGTAGCTGACAACACAGAAGCTAGTCTTTAGGTCAAAGGCAATTAAGTAGGTTAGGGCAAAAGCGACTGAGCATGCTTAATGAAATAAATGAATATTAACTTTACGCCCCTCATGACAAATAACCTAATTTAAATGCACATGCGATGTATGATGTTGGAGAAGAGGGAATGATTGATGACGCACGGAGGAGAGGGTTGGAAGATTGGGAACCTCGGAACCCTGATTGGAAGGGGTCAGAAGGGGAGGCGTCCGATCAATACAGACTGTATAATGAATTGTATAAAAATATACGTTTTTCCTTTGCTCGGTGTGTCTCAACTTGGAGAGGCACCCGATTCTGCAGACTCGCAAATAACGCATTTCTTGTTTCCACGATTTAGTCTCTGAGTAGTGATTGTGAGCAGAAACTATATCTCACAAGCTGGGGGCTCGTCCGCGATCGCCACTTCGGCCGCTCGGCGGAGGCATGGAAGGAAGGGAAGGTGCACCGTGCTGATTTCAGCAGTCTCTGATCCCCTTGCTTGCCATCAACGGTTTGAGCGAGTGATATCCGGGCAAGTGACTCGGGAAACAAGAGGGAGTGTCGGGAAAAAAGGGACGGTCGAGCGATTCTTGTGCACAGGACCCGGGTAAGAAAACTGATTACTAAATATTGCCCGGACGACCGAGGGTCTGTCGGACAGGAATAGTCGGATAAGACAATGGATAACCGGAACGGGAAAAGTAAGAGGCCGGGGGGGAAATAAAAAGGCTCAATGGTGAAGAGCCGCACATTCCGCCTGATAGTCCGTTGGGGCGAATGTGGCAATCTTTGGGAGAAGGAAGCCCCGGGGGTAAAGATAAGGAGACTATGATTAAGTTCTGTATTTTTGATTAACCAAATGAACCAATAAGGGGGAGTTCAGTCTGGTGGCCACAGGCTGGGCTCCGATGAGGATTGGGCACTGGATGCTGTACAGAATATTCAGAGTATCACTCAAAGATTGCAAAAATCTAAGGAAATCACAGTGCCAAATGTTTTGAGTACGAAAACTTAAAAAAGGAAGGAGCAACACAGAAAGAAATAGAAAAGGCAACTGTCAAATCTAAAAAAAAAGCTACATAAACCTTTAAATTATATGTGGAAAAACAGATTTTGAACACAAATTGACAGAAACCTCAAAGAAAATTCAGGAAATTGAAGAAGCTCATCTTAAGCACATGAAAGAAATATTGAGTTGTTTCACACAATCTATAGAAGAAACTCATATACAGATTGGTCAGGTACATGAGGAGTTAGTGCAAAATATTATAGAATAGCAGAAGGTAGAGTAGCAATAAGAATTATATAAATGTTAATTTTGAAACTTTAATCTGTGCAGGAAATTGCATAATTTCATTGAAGTAAGAATGGAACGAATATGATTTGTGTGTAAAAACCAGTTTTGATTGAATGAGGAAGTTCATATATGTGATAAGTTTGTTTGTTGTAGGCCACATGCTGTAAGGGTAGGTGTGTGTGTTCCTTTAAGAAATTGTAATCAATGGGGGAGGTTACGAACAGCTGTAAGGTAACGAACAACGCTTTGTATCATCTCAACTTAAAAGGGGAAAGTTGGAAAATGTAGGTTGCTTGGTTTTGCTGATGTTTCTATATATTTCTTTTCAGTACAGTTAATTTGGAAAATTGTTACTAGTACTAAATAGTGGTGATAATGGAATAAAATAATTGGAAATAAATTAATTGCTGAAACATGACCAGCCTTTTGTGGTGTGTTTAGATAAACATTCTGGTTGGAGAAGGGTAATGATTGTTTGCTGATATTTTCAGAAACAGTTGTGAGGAAGTGGCCCAAGGAAGGCACTTTCAAGATAAATGTGTGACAAGATGGAAGTGCTAATTATGAATTATATGTCACAGATAAGGTGGAAAGGTGGGAAAAGGGGAGAGCAAATGAATTAGATGTCTCTTAGGCAGAGAGAAAGGAGAGAGAGGCAGTGAGGAGGTAACAGAAGTAGGAAACGACAGGTGTGAAAGTAATAAATCAGGAGGAGTCCGTGGAAGACTTTAAAAGAAAGGTGAATACATTTTCAAAGTAGGATAAACTATCTGAGAAGTAAGAAATGGAGGTTAGAATGAGAAAGAAGGCATATCAGAAAGGATTAAAGTGGGAAGCAGAGGGATAAATGGATGAGTGCTTTAAAACGATAAGAGCAGCCCAGACACAGATTATCCTTTGGGGCACCCATAAACTGAGAGGGCTAAAAAAATACCTTACCCAATATTCCTGATGGGGCAGGAAATGGATTATGGCTTTGGAGGAGGAGAACGTGGGACGATTATTGTTATGGGAGATTTGAAGGCACTGTTGGTGAAAGTGATAGGAAACACTAAACTGACAGAACTCCTGAAGATGGCTGATATAAAAATGCTGTGAACAATGCAATAAACAATGGCATGCTGTTTGATACAGTCAGGCAGAGGGTATGGCAGGCCCTCAGACAATAATCCAGCAGCCTATCTGGAGAACAAGCTGAAAAGGTGGAGACTGGAAACTGAACAAGAAATAGAAGGCAACCAGTAAATGAACACTATATTCTGAACCACTGTGGTGGATGTCATTCCTTCTAAAGTCAAGTCTAGATTGGAGGAGGTGGTGGGATTGTCATCTATTTCCCACCCCTGATTCAGGGATCATTTGGGCAATGAAGTTGAGAAATATTGCAAAGATAGGAAAAAGACTTGCAGACGAGCAGGAAGAGGTGCAGGAAAAAATGATGCAAATGTAACTTGAAGAGCTCAAAAAGAAAGCGCGTGATAAAGGAAATACAATGTTGTCAGTAACAACAGACCTGGTTGAAAAGTCTGAAATAAGTGATGCACCGACACACAGTGAGTCCTATGAATTAGCCAAACAGGGGCCAGAGAATTCCATGCCAATAATAAATGTATTTGGGAGAGTGTTTCCTCAAATGCCCTATCAGGAGTGAAATAAATCTGGATATAAGCCCAGACTAGACTGGGGTCCCCAAGGGAGGGAGGGATCTCAAAGAGGAGGTCAAGAAAGGCTAGTAAGGAGACAGGTAATGGATAAGATGTGTTGGGGATGTGGACAGGTATGGTAATCAAGAAATAATAATAATAATTAAGATAATGGTGAACATAGCCATGGTACGAACATAAAGAAGAGGTATTAAATACACCTAGGCTAGGATGCAGCAGGGTTTAAAATACTAGCCCCATGTTTTAAATCAGATGTTAAAGGCAGGTTTGGAAGGTGTTGATATAGTATGTGGATGATTCGTTGGTTTGTTCCACAAGTGAGAAGCAATGTGAGAGAGACATTGTAATTATCTTGGAAAAGATGGCACAGGAAGTCATAAAGTATCAAGGAAGAAGTTGTTGTTTTGTCAGCAGCAGGTAGAATATTTTGGACAAGTAATATCTAAAGAAGTAAAAGCTATAGAGCAGGATCAAATTGAAGCGATCATTGAAGTTCCCAAACCTCAGACAGTAGGACAGATGATGATGATCTTGGGAATGGTAGGATATAGTTCAGACTAGGTTGGAAAGTATGTTGAAATTGTGATGCCATTAAGGAAAATAATGAAGGAAGAAGGACACACAAGTCAGAAATGTTTTACAGTGAATGAAGGGGACAAAAAGGTTTTGCTTGTGGATGTTTCTTGTTAAAGGGACCATAATAGCAAATATGCAGGGTTTGAAGTGGTGCATCAGGATGAATTAGACTTTGAGGTAATCAAATTGGAAACTTGCCTGCAATCTTGCTTAGCTCAGTTGGCAGAAAGTAAGGCTTTAAGCGCAGCATATGTACATGGAGTCTGGCACATGTTTGGATCAGTAGAAAAACAGAAAGGCTTTGAGAAAAGCAACGGGGACCCCATGCAAAGTTAGCAGTATCCCTCTATGAAATGTTGTTTGGGTTTCCTTAGTTGAGAAAGATAGAAGGAACACCCACCATAGAGGGCAGTGATGTATTCTTAAGGAACTATTTACTGGCAGTATCTCGTTCTCTTTCGGACTTAAAAGCTAAAGGATTATTGGCTCAAAGCCCACCACTCGACTTTCCAATACATGCTGTAAAGGCCGGCGACTGGGTACTGGTCAAGAATTGCAAGGAGGAGAAACTCCAGCCCCTGTTGACCGGCCCAAACGTAGTATTACTGACAACCGAGACAGCAGTACAAACAAAAGAAAAAGGGTGGACCCACGCGCCCCGAGTTAAAGGGCCCGTTGACCCACCCGCCCCTGATAAAGAGGAACAGTGGATGGTGAAGCCGGGGAGTAAGCCCCTAGAGATAACTTTCAGTAAGAAATAAGTGTATGAAACTAACAGCATGAAAGGAGCAGTTGTAGTATTACTAACTATGTATGTAACCATTATAAGAAGTGTTAATAACCGTGATAAGTGCTACCATCCTATCAGATATGGAGGGCGAACAACCAGATCATTTACCTATCATTCCCATGTAAGTGATGATTGCGACGACCTAAGGACTAGAGCTGTTTGTCAGGACGGGGGGAGGGAGTATTATGTAGTAGATAATAAGGGACATGTAGGAAGTTTTGGGCACATTACCTGCCCAAAAGGGGAGAAATGGGTCTGCATGACTAAGAGAGCACAGTTTGGCATCACTTCCCGAGCCAGGGAGGAAACATTAGACAAAATTAAGGAGGTAGTGATAGGGAAGTTAGCAGCAGCAGTAGTCAACAACCCCCCCCCCCCCCCCCCCCACCTTACCAGCCCCAACTGCACCAGACTATGCATGACGAAATAAAGCAGCAGATTGAGATCCCGGAAGTAGGGAGAAACCTGTTTGTGGACTTGGCCCTCCGGATAGCAAGAACCCCGAACTGTTGGGTTTGTGGAGGACCTCTGATGAGCTCACGCTGGCCATGGAGAGGATCCATCATTGAGGTATGGGACCCGATAAAGTAGAATTTGCCGTTGGGAAGGGACCTAAGTCCCCATGAATGGGTCCTGACACACAGCCCGGTTGGAACTGAGTGTATCGCCAGGCCCTGGGCAAAGGATGCCATCTTAGTAGGCAACAGCCCCTGCCAGCGCATCGTCACCCAATGGCCAAATCAATCCCGAGTGTGGTGGCCAGAGGAACCTCAATGGTATCCCACTGTAATGGATGAAGGAAACTACTATCTGGATAAAGACTGATGGAAGCCAATCGACTGGATTATGGAATTGCACCGGGAACAACCCTTGCCAGGGAATCCCAGTGTTGCAGGACATATGGAACAATGTTACCTCTAGTGGACCGGCCCCTGAAGGACTGCTATGTATATGCGGACACAAGGCATACTCGGTATTGCCAGAAACATGGATTGGGACTTGTTTAATTGGACTGGTACAACCAGGGTTTTTTCTGTTGACCACTGAGGAGGGGCGGTCGCTGGGAACACCCATCTTTGACGATCTACACCGAACGAAGAGCAGAATGGACATCGGAAAATGGGAAAATGATGAGTGGTCGAATAGTTGGACTCACCAACCTTGTGATTCGAACAAACTGTTATTGTCCTTCAGAGCTGTTGATAACATTGTAGAATAACAAGATGAGGTAGGGAATGTAGTTGACAACACAGAACTAGTCTTTAGGTCAAAGGCAATTAAGTAGGTTAGGGCACAAGCGACTGAGCATGCTTAATTAAATAAATGAATATTAACTTTACGCCCCTCATGTATCATGACAAATAACCTAATTTAAATGTACGGGCGATGTATGATGTGGGAGAAGAGGGAATGATTGATGACGCACGGAGGAGAGGGTTGGAAGATTGGGAACTCGGTACCCTGATTGGAAGCGGTCAGAAGGGGAGGCGTCCGATCAATACAGACTGTATAATGAATTGTATAAAAATATACGTTTTTCCTTTGCTCGGTGTGTCTCAACTTGGAGAGGCACACGATTCTGCAAACTCGCAAATAAAGCATTTCTTGTTTCCACGATTTAGTCTCTGAGTAGTGATTGTGAGCACAAACTATATCTCACACTCTGGCATTTGTTGAGGATGTGACAAGTAAAATTGATGAAGGGGAGCCAGGGGATGTAGAGAATCTGGACTTTCAGAAAGTTTTTGATAATGTCCCGCACGGGAGACTGGTGACTAAAATTAGTGCACATGGTATTGGCGCTTGGGTGTTGAAGTAGATAGAAAATTGGTTGACAGACAGGAAGCTAAGAGTAGGAGTGAACGTGTACTTTTCAGAATGGCAGGCAGTGGCGAGTGAAGTGCCGCAAGGCTCGGTGTTGGGACCGCAACTGTTTACTATTATATTAATGATTTCGAAGAGGGAATTAGGAGCAACACTAGCACGTTTGCGAATGACACAAAGCTGGGTGGCATTGTTAACTATGAAGAGGATGTTAGGAGGTTTCAGGGTGTCCTGGAAAGATGGGCAGATGTGTGGCAGATGCAGTGTAATATAGATACATGTGAGGTTGTCCACTTTGGTGGCGAAAACAAGAGGGCAGATTATTATCTCAATGGTGTTTGGTTAGGTAAGGGGGGGTACGGCGAGACCTGGGTGTCCTTGTACACCGGCCACTGAACGTTGGCTTGCAGGTACGTCAGGCAGTGAAGACAGCTAATGGAATGTTGGCAATTCTTGACAAGAGGATTTTAGTTTAGGAGTAGAGAGGTTCTTCTGCAGTTGTATAGGGCTCTGGTAAGAACACATTTGGAGTATTACGTCAGTTTTGGTCTCCTAATTTGAGGAAGTACATCCTTGTGATTGAGGCAGTGAAGCGTAGGTTCGCGAGATTGACCCCTGGGATGGCGGGACTGTCATATGACGAAAAATTGAAAAGACTAGGCTTGCATTCACTGGAGTTTAGAAGGATGTGGGGAGATCGTATAGAAACATATACAATTATAAACGGACTGGACAAGCTAGATGCTGGATAAATGTTCCCAATGTTGGGCGAGTCCAGAACCAGGGACCACATTCTTAGAATAAAGGGGAGGCCATTTAAGACTGAGGTGAAAAAACACTTTTTCCCCTAGAGAGTTGTGGATTTGTTGAATTCCCTGCGACAGAAGGCAGTAGAGGCCAAATCACTGGATGGATATAAGAGCGAGTTAGACAGAGCTCTGGGGGGGCAGTGGAATCAAGGGATAAGGGAAGAAGGCAGGCACGAGTTATTGATGGGGAGGATCAGCCATGATCCCAATGAATGGCGGTGCTGGCTCGAAGGGCCTAATGGTCTCCTGCTGCACCTATTTTCTATGCTTCATTGCTTCTATGCTAATTGGATTACGAAGATAAATTAGTGAGCCACGTTTGAATGACGGGGCAGAACAGTGGTCTGAATAATCTATTTCTGCACCATACCTTACGATATTATTGCCTTTAGGAGTATACGCTTAAAATTGAACCTACACATTCACACTAGTCCTATTTCATCCCACGTTCTCATCTTTTTAAGGAAGATGTTGAAAAGATGCTGGAAAATCGAAGGCAGAAAAAATGCTGGAGAAAGTCAGCAGGTGAGGCAGCATCTCAGCAGCGAATCCATGTATAGGTGTCAACTGCTGTAAATCGGTGAGACGAAATGCAGGCTTGGAGATCGCTTCGCCCGACACCTCCGGTCAGTTCGCTTAAACCAACCTGACCTCCCGGTGGCTCAGCACCTCAACTCCCCCTCGCAATCCGAGGCTGACATTTCAGTCCTGCCCCCCCCCCTCCCACCCCCTCTATGGCTAGAGTGAGTCCCACTGCAAATTTGAGGTGCAGCAGCTCATATTTCGCTTGGATGGTTCACACTCCAGTGGTATAAAATATTACTTCTCAAATTTCAGGCTGTCCTGTTTTTCTCCCTCCCCCCCCCTTCCCAGATCTCACACAGCCTACGCTCTCTACCTCTTCCTTTCTTCCTCCCGCTCCCCACCCCCACATCAATCTGAAGAAGTGTCGACCCGGAACGTCATCTATTAATTCGCTCCATTCGTCACCCGCAGAGTTTATCCAGCATTTTTGTCTACCTTCCACATTCTCATCTATTCTCTACACCCTGACAGGTTCTGGAAGACGGGAGGGTGGCAAATGTTGTACCTCTATAGGCCGGTGAGCATAACATCTTTAGTTGGGAAGCTACTGGAGAGTATACTGAGCGATATGAAATGCAGACATCTGGATGGGCAAGGGCTGATTTTGGATACTCATCATGATGTTGAATGTGTTGGCTCGTGCCTCTTAAATCTGATTGAATTTTTTGAAGACGTGACCTAAAAGGTTGATGAGGGCAGAGCTGTAGATGTTGTGTACATGGACTTCAGTAAGGCGTTCGACAAGGTTCCGCATGGGCGGCTGCTTTGCAAGTTTAGACCGCATGGGATCCAAGAAGAGATAGTTCAATGGACAGCAAATTAACTCCATGGAAGGAAGCAGATGGTAATGTTGGAAGGCTGCTTCTCAGAATGGATGTCTGCGACTAGTGGTGTGCCTCACGGATATGGGCTGGTCCCGTTACTGTTCATAATTTGCATCAATGAGTTGAATGAGAACATACAGGGCAAGATTAGCAAGTTTGCTGATGAGACAAATGTTAATTGTTTTGCAGCTAGTGAAGATGGTTGTGAACCAATGCAGCAGGATCCGCATAGATTGGCCAGGTGGGCGGAGGAATGGTTGATGGTATTCAAGACAGAGAATGTGAGGTGTTGCATTTTGGTACGTCGAACAATGGCAGTACCTACGTAGTAAATGGTTGGCCTCTGGGTAGTGTTGTAGAGCAGAGGGATCTAGGAGTGCAGGTGCAAGGTCCCTTGACGGTCCATGGACAGCTGGGTACAATGAATGAATGAATGGATGAATGAATGAATGAATGAATGAATGAATGAATGAATGAATGAATAAATAAATAGGTTTATTGGCGAAGCATTCACATACATGGAATTTGCCTTGGTGCTCCGTTCGTAAGTAATAGCGACATAGAGTGACAGTTAGGAATGATACATAAAACATTAAACATTAATAATAAAGCATTATTGATTAGACATGTGAATTAAATAAAATACCAGTGCAAAAGGAGGCTGCAGATTTTTGGTTATTGAGTAGAGCTACTGCTCGTGGGGAAAAAAACAGTTTTTATGTCTGGCTGTGGCAGGTTTGACAGTCTGGAGTCGCCTTCCAGAGAGAAGTGATTCAAATAGATTGTGGCCAGGGTGAGAGTGGTCAGAGATGATCTTACCCGTTCGCTCCTGGCCCTGCAATGTACAGTTCATCAGTGGAGGGAAGGTTGCAGCCAATAAACTTCTCAGCTGATCGGACGATTCGCTGCAGCCTCCGGATTTAGTGCTTGGTGGCTGTGCCAAACTAGACCATAATGGAGAGGGTCAGACTCCACTATGGCAGTATTGAATTGGACCATATTGCCTGTGGAAGATTGTGCTTCCTCAGCTGCCGCAGGAAGTACATTCTCTGTTGTGCCTTTTGACTGTGGAGTCGATGGACGCCCCCTATTTAAGGTCTCAGGAGCTGAAAACAACTCCACATATGTGACTGTGGTGTTGTTGATAGTGAATGGGGTGATAGCGGGAGCATTCCTAAATCTACTATCAATTCCACTGTGTTAAGAGCATTAAGCTCCAGCTTGCTGTGATGGCACCAGACCGCCAGCTGTGTCACAAAATCATGAGACGAATAGATTTGCCCAGAGTAGGGGAACCGAGAAGCAGATGACATAGGTTCAAGGTGAAGGGGAAAAGATTTAATAGGAATGTAGGGATATGGACCAAGCGCAGGCAAGTGGGACTAGTGCAGCGGGAAGATTGTTGGCCGGTGTGGTCGAGTTAGGCCGAATGGCCTGTTTCCACACTGCATCACTCTATGACGCTATGACCCCATGACCCTGTGACTAGCAGCAAGAAACTCTGCACGTATTTACGACACGGTACGATTCGATACGATAAAACTGTATTCACCCCCGGAGGGAAATTGCTCTGCCAACAATCACAACACACAACAAGGTACACGAAAATTGAAATTAGAAGTGAATACAAAAAGAAAAATACAAGCTCTGTGCAGAGCGCCTTAACCGGAACGAACGGACGAACAAACAAACGCAGGCTTATCCCCTGGGAGGAGGGTTCTAAAACTGGAGTGCCCGCCTTTCCCCACACTGGGTCCCGCTTTGTTCTCCTACCGTCTGTCATGGCTGTCCCCCCACGCCAGGTTCCCCCCCCCCCTCCTCACGCTCATCGACCGCTGATATCGGATCGACCGTGACGTTCCCGACGTCGCTCCCTACATCATTATAACTAATCTTCAACAACCGGCCCTCCCACCCAGCAAACGGATCATCTGCCTCTCTAGTTCCTCCATAATTTCTGAAACTTTCCCACCGTCACTGCGAACCTCCCCGTCGGTGGATTGTTCGCAAAAAACTGTCTCTATCTTCATGGCCTCTTCATCTGCCTCATTTGCTTGCTGACATTCCTTGTGATCTCCCTCACCGCAACACTTCTCCACCTATCTATCTTTTCGACTGTTCGTTTGTTTGCCCTGTCCTTCACCTATTCATCTGTCTATTAGTCTATCTGTCTATCTACCTATGTCGCTCTCCCTGAATCTCTATCGTACAATCTCTCTATTTAACTCTTCCCTCCATTGGTCAATTTCGTCTATTTCCAACTTTCTCCATCGCTATTTCTCCCTCCATCTCTTTCTCTCTCTTGCTCACTCTGCATGACTCTTCTCTTTATCTCTTTAGCGATCTGTCTGTCTGTCTGTCTGTCTGTCTGTCTGTCTGTCTGTCTGTCTGTCTGTCTGTCTGTCTGTCTGCCTGTCTGTCTGTCTGCCTGTCTGTCTGTCTGTCTGTCTGTCTGTCTGTCTGTCTGTCTGTCTGTCTGTCTGTCTGTCTGTCTGTCTGTCTGTCTGTATGTCTGTCTCTCTGTTTGCCTGTATGTCTGTCTGTCTGTGTGTTTCTCTACCTGTCTGTCTGTCGTCTGTCTGTCTGTGTCCGTCTGTCTGTCTGTCTGTCTGTCTGTCTGTCTGTCTGTCTGTCTGTCTGTCTGTCTGTCTGTCTGTCTGTCTGTCTGTCTGTCTGTCTGTCTGTCTGTCTGTCTGTCTGTCTGTCTGTCTGTCTGTCGGTCTTCTGTCAGTCTGTTTGTCTGTGTCTATATGTCTGTCTGTCTGTCTGACTGTCTGTCTGTCTGTCTATCTGTCTGTCTCTCTGTTTGTCTGTCTGTCTGCCTGTCTGTATGTCTGTATGTCTGTCGGTCTGTCTGTCTGTCTGTCTGTCTATCTGTCTGTCTGTCTGTCTGTCTGTCTGTCTGTCTGTCTGTCTGTCTGTCTGTCTGTCTGTCTGTCTTGGATTAACTGAATTGATTGAAATATACAGCTAGAAAAACAGACCGTTTGTCCCACCGAATTATTTAACGATGTAATGCTGAGGCTTTTATCGGCGTGGGTGACGTATCATTTCGGATATTACGAACAGTCATGGGCCCTCACGTCCGATTAAGGGTATGCTTTCGTTGGAGATGATCCAAAGGAGATGTACGAGAATGATTCTGGAGATCAAAGGGTTAACGGATGAGGTGCGTTTAAAGACGCTGGGCCTGTTTAGGTGGAGTTCCTCTCCAACGTAAACTCCTGTATAGCTGGAGTTTAGAAGGATGAGGCGGAATTTCTTTGAAACATAGCGGTTAATTAAAATCCTGGCTTGAGTGGGCGGAAAAAATGTATGTTTCAGGTAATGGGAGATTGCAGAACCGCGGGGCACAGACTCAGAATAAACGGATGTATATTTAGAATGTAGTTGAGGAGAAATATCCTTACCCAGTGAATCTGTGGAAATCATTGCCACAGACGGCTGTGGAGACCGTCATTTGCATATTTTCTAAGTGGAGATTGACAGGTACTTCTTTAGTAAGGGGGTCCTTGCAGGCATCATGCGAGGTAAGGATCGTTCCCGGGTTTGTGGCGGCGGTGAAGCAGCATCTGCGCCACTGTGCCGCTCGTGAGGTAAGGAAGAGGTGTGAAGACTAGATGATGGTGGGGTGGAGAGGGGAGAGGGTGAGGGTGGGTTGCAAAACGGAACAGAGGTCAGGAGAAGGGGAAGCGGAGACAAAGATTGAATGAGACATAATCTATTGGAGGAACGAGGTCAAATACATGGAATGCGATGACGAAAGGAAGAGAGCGGCAAAAAAAATGTTATTCACTTTCACTCACAGTGAACGGAGAGGATCAAGCGCAGTATCAGAAGCATCTTTGTTCTTAGTTTGTTCTCTTCGTATTGAGAGTGGCGAGGGCAGAAGCGACGAAGATGCTCACACCAACATCGCTCTCTGTTCATCTCTCTGATTGGTCAGAATAAAGGAAGGTGTGTGTCCGACATAACCCGTGCAACCTTGTTTGGCAGGTGGAAACTCTCCGGCTGCACCGGTGTCTCTGGCTGCAATGTATCGGCTCCGTAATAGTCTCCGCAATCTGCGCATCCTCTCCAGGGTATTGTCTTTACCAGGACATCACATTGTTGCTATTGCCGTCCTCGATATTACACCACCTCACCATGTGTCCCGGAGATCCGGACAAAGCCTCCGAAGTCTGATGGACCGACGTATCATCTGGAAAAGTGATGGCGAGACGATGTCAGCATGGAGACCCAGATAAAAGAGAATGCGAGAAAAGTCAAATAACCCAGAACGGTTGATTAAATTGTTTGAAAAATACAGCATGGAAACAGGCCCTTTAGCCCACAGAGTCCACGTCTTCCATCGATCACCCGTTGACATTAATTATATGTTACCCCACTTTCTCATCCACTCCCTAAGCACTGGGGACGATTTACTGAGAGCCATTTAACCTACAAACCGGAAAATGGGTATTTGGAAGGCCGAGATTGATGGAGTAAGGGTGTCAAGGGTTATGGGGTGAAGGCAGGATAATGGTATTGAGAGGAAAATATAGATCAGCCACGATTGAATGATGGGGTAGATTCGAGTGCGAACGGGTGGATTAAAGACAGAAACATCCAGGGAAGAGACAAACGCAGCGAAATTGGGGAGCAGCACAACAACCTGTGCACGTACTATCAACGGAGGAGGAAGTGATTGTATTATGTGTCAGCCATGTTGAGAACAGTGATAGAGCG
>CAUPSL010000150.1:32500-36345 GCA_963514005.1 Raja brachyura
CAACGCAATAGTCAACCACTCGGCCGTTCCACCCACAAAACGTAACCCGCTCCCGAACGTAAGATTCAGCACTCCCCTGCCTCCCTCATCAGCGCACTTAAAACAAATCCAAGTGCATTCCCATGCCTTCCAAACTAGTTCTAACTGCAATACGAATTGGCCCTTCCTCTCATGTTGAAAAATCCGAATGAGTTATAAAGTTCAGAATGTTTCTGTCTTGCAACGTTGTACCGAAGTCTGTTGGAAGCTGATCACTGCTCCCCGAGCCATTGCGACTTAATTAGTTGAAGCTGATCGTTCTAAATTCAGTCTTTTGTTGTTGTTTTTAATTGTAATCATTAATGTCTAGAAATATGTTCAGCGAAGGTGTTTTCTACCTAGAGGGTAAACATGTGAATCAGAATATGTAACGATGTTATCTGGAGGTGTAAAGACAATCACACACACACACAATCACACACACAGACACAGACACAGACACAGACAGACACACACACACACACACACACACACACACACACACACACACACACACACACACACACACACACACACACACACACACACACACACACACACATACACACAAACATATACACAGACAAGATCAGACTTTTAATAAGTACTAGAGCAAGTGCAGACTCATTGGGTCTCAACGCCCCCGGTCCCTACCTGTAGCCCCCACGAGAGGCGTGTTCTTAAAAACTCTAGCCGTTCTCAAACGCAAGACTCCAGCAATCCCATTTCCTCCCTCAGCAGTGCTCTTTAAAAAAATCCAATTGCACTTGCCCTGCGTGTTGCAATAGCAATTTTCCCTCCTCCTGCTAGTCTTCCCATTGTGACGTAATCAGTTGAAGCTGTTATTGTGACGTCATCAAATGAAGCTGGACGGTATTCAAGGTATTTTGATATGCTTTAACTAATCAGTAATGTATAGAAATAAAGCATAAAATGTTCTGTGAAAGTGATCTCTGCCTTGATGAGGACAAATGAGAATCATAATATTTAAACTTGTGAAAGAGCATTTTTAAAGCTCTACTCGCGAATAACGTGTCAAATATACGATGAAACCTTCATTCAGTCTGAACTCTGCTAGCTGAGCCATTGTGACGTCATCAGTTGAAGCTGGTGGTTTTAATTTAATGAGAGTGATATCTATATATCTATATTACTAAAAGTAAGATCGTGACCACTTCCTGTTTTTCTGTTTCATGATTTTAGAAAAAAACGCTGCCACTTACGGCTGTGATTTTTGGCCAACTTACTCAGAGCCCCCCTCCGCTGCGCAGGACACGAGGGTTTTTCCCATCGATGAAACATAAAAGAGTTCTTAATGTTTAAAACATGTTGACATTCTCTCTGATGCTCCTGCTGTTGGGAGGGGGGAGAGTCTATAAAACCCGCAGGTGTTGTGCCTCAGTCAGTCTCTGCAAGATGCGGGAAGTGAAAGGGTCACGTCTCTCAGTCTGAGCTGTGAATAACACAGAACACATGTCTACTAAACTGTGAGTGTAGTTTTAATGACCTAGAGTGCCCTTAATGTGGTTTGAAAATGAAAATGTGGTTGGTTTGAAGTAAAAGCACTGCAACTGGTGGTGGGAGTTTGTGTTGACGTAAAAGCACTGCAAATGGTTGGGTGGGGTTTTGGGTTGAAGAGAAAGCACTGCAAATGATTGGGTGGGGTTTTGGGTTGAGGAAGAAAGCACTGCAAATGGTTGGTGGGGCTTTGCGTTGAAGACAAAAGGACTGCAAATGGTTGGGTGGGTTTTGGGTTGAAGAAAAAGCACTGCAAATGATTGGGTGTGTTTTGTGTTGAAGGACAACCACTGCAAATGATTGGGTGGGGTCTTGTGTTGAAGAAAATAGCAGTGCAAATGATTGGGTGGGTTTTAGGTTTAAGGCAAACGCACTGCAAATGGTTGGGTGGGGTTTTGGGTTGAAGACAAAAGCACTGCAAATGGTTGGGTGGGGTTTTGGGTTGAAGAACAAGTACTGCAAATGGTTGGATGGGGTCTTGGGTTGAAGAAAATAGCAGTGCAAATGGTTGGGCGGAGACCTGGATTTAAGTAAATAGCACTGCAAATGGTTGGGTGGGTCTTTTTTTGAAGTAAACAGCACTGCAAATGGTTGGGGGGGGGGTCTTGGGATGAAGTAAAAAGCACTGCAAATGGTTGGATGGTGTCTGCCGTTGAAATGAAAAACACTGAAAATGGTTTGGCGGGGTCTTGGGTTGAAGTAAAAACACTGTAAATGTTTGGATGGGTTCTTGGGTTGAAATAAAAAGCAATGCAGATGGTTAGTGTCCCGTCTTGGGGTGAAGTAAGAAGCATTGCAATTGATTGGATTGCGGTTTTGGGTCAATGTAAAAAGCACTGCAAATGTTTGGTTTGTGGTCTTGTGTTGAATTAAGAACACTGCAAATGGTTGGCTTTGGTTTTTTGGTTGAAGCAAGAAGCACTGCAAATGTTTGGCCTGGGTTTTTTGGGTTGAAGTAAAAAGCACTGCAAATGGTTGGCTTTGGGGTCTTGGGTTGAAGCAAGAAGCACTGCAAATGGTTGTCTTGGGGCTTTTGGATTGATGTAAAAAGCACTACAAATGGTTGGGTGAGGTCTTGCGTTGAACTAAAAAAACCCTGGAAATGGTTGGTTGTCTCAACTTGACAACATCCGTTTCTACACATAGATAGATAGATAGATAGATAGATAGATAGATAGATAGATAGATAGATAGACAGACAGACAGACAGACAGACAGACAGACAGACAGACAGACAGACAGACAGACAGACAGACAGACAGACAGACAGACAGACAGACAGACAGACAGATAGATAGATAGATAGATAGATAGATAGATAGATAGATAGATAGATAGATAGATAGATAGATAGATAGATAGATAGATAGATAGATAGATAGATAGATAGATAGATAGATAGATAGATAGATAGATAGATAGATAGATAGATAGATAGATAGATAGATAGATAGATAGATAGATAGATAGATAGATAGATAGATAGATAGATAGATAGATAGATAGATAGATAGATAGATAGATAGATAGATAGATAGATAGATAGATAGATAGATAGATAGATAGATAGATAGAATATCAGCAAACACGTGGGTCAGGGACAGAGACATAAGGAGGACCTGTCACTGATATCCAGAGACCTGTGGTGACAGAGGGAATGAAAGATGCGGTAGACCTGTGGAGGATCCATCAGCGCCGAACTGACGCCATCACGAATTAGATTGGTAAGTGGCAGATGTAGGCGTTTCTACCTCATGTTGAATGCGGCAATGTATTTGAGAGAGATTGGAAGAGTGTCGGTGTTCATAAATGCACCGCTCCTGCGCTGATCGCTCTCGCTACCGGGGGAATAATCTCCGGAGAAACATGATTCTGTTACTAAGTCTGATAATTTCCTTCCACTGTTAAGTGAAATATAATGTCTTTCCTTTCCACTGTCCTTCTTTCTCCTTCCTATTCAATCGCTCTATCATTCAATCCTCAACGCCCTTTGATTCATTCTATCTCTGTATCTCCTTCTTCGCGGCTCAAACTATCCCTCTCGATGCCTCCCTCTTTCCCTTCCGACCAACTCATAGACTACAGAAAAGAACTGCACAGAAGCAGAATTTGAGCCTCCAGTGTGGGTGCCGAGTATGATGCCACATTAAATACACACCCTCTCCGTGTGCGTGATCCATATCCCACCCATGCGCCGATCTAAAAATATCATAAGCGCCACTATGCTCCTATCTCATATCTGCTCCTTCACTACCCCAGCAACCCGTTCCAAGCTCCCACTGTGTAAAAAAGGGGCAAAAAAAGGGGCA